>OZ016540.1:7055734-7082334 GCA_963966675.1 Lasioglossum calceatum | reverse complement strand
ACATAGAATTTACGACTTCCCGTCCTTGACCGATTCCAGACTTCGACTGTCTATTTATGTGAAATCGGAGAAGCTCCTCCAAGAGATTACGTGACTTTACCCAAATTCCTCAATTAGTCTCGCCCCTCGGAATTTCGTCAAGGATCTCCGTGGAAATACCTCCTATTGTTTCCCTACATATTCTAAGACTAAACTATCGTGCCCGAATAAAATATATGTAAAATGAAATACACGGCTTTGACCTAATCGTTATGTTTTATATTCAAATTTCCCTCTCAACGCCATCAATCAAACCTATAGTGTGGTAACGTTATCGTAGCTATGTTCGCGTGATCAACGGGTCACGCTACACCTCCCCCCTTATTGAAAAGGTGTTTCCTATGGGAACAGCTTTTATTATTTACTCTATTCTAATGTGATTTGAGTCTACTTTAGAATCTTCAAAAAACCTACGTTTGAAAACCTGTATGTATACGTGTGTGTGAGCGCATGTGTACCTACAACTCGGAATTCCTAATGTACATGTTTACATTACAATTATTTAGGTGAGGTTAAGTTTATTTGTAAATACAATCGCTTATTTTCTCTTTAGCTTACAATCAGTTTAAATTTGTCACTGCCATAGCTTGAGTAGAGCTTAATCTTTCTAAATAGTTCGTTCAAGTAGTGGGATAATATCCGAGGGATTTCCTGTTTACTAAATTCGTTAAAGCCTTAACGCCAAAGACTAATTCGTATGGAGTAAATCCCATAGCTAACTGTATAGAAATATTATATGAAAACATCCCAAATTTAATCAACCCAATATGTTTTAGTGCAGTAATGTGTCAAGTATCCTATGAAACTCTATTGGAACGTACGAGAGATCCTGATGACTATGGATGAAATACAGTAGAGGTGATCCTTGGAATATTTAAAAGTTGGGAGAGAAGTAGGATGAAGGTTGAGTATACTGTCTATGACTCTAGTAGGTAATACTTTATTCGCATTTTGCGTTGTATCATAAAGATTCTCTTTCTCTATTTCAGGTTTTAATGAGGTCGGTCCTATCCCGGATTGCGTCCCTATTATATACAACCGGCTCGTCAGCCCAATAAACCAGCGCTTCACCACGCCATACACCACCAACCATGGCTCCTTGGGACGGGGTCAGGGGGTTTCCCGGAGAGCCGATTTTCCCAAGGTAACCAATAAACCAGCGCTTTACCACGCCAAACACCATCAACGATGGATCCCTGGGACGGGGTCAGGGGGTTTCCCGGAGAGCCGATTTTCCCAGGGTAACCAGAGCGTTGAGCAGAAAGAAAGCATCGGACTTGTCCCTAACGGGTTCTGGAACGGGGTCAGGGGGTTTCCCGGAGAGCCGATTTTCCAGACGCCCGAGTCGCGGCAAGCCAACGATGCCCGAGACGGAATCCGAATGTCTACACTCTCTTCACGGTTGCCGTATCTTTCAACGACCTCGTCCAGATCAGAGAGTGGTTCCTTCCCTCCTACGTGAAATTTTATTGAGGGTAGAGGCGTATCGTCTTCGTCAGCAGTATGGTAATCGTCACTGTCGTCATTATCACTGTCTTTACTATTGAATTTATTGCAACTGTCCTCGACCTCATTTGTAACTACTGCTTCCCCGCGCGCAAGGAAAACAGAAGCAACCTATTTTTCACCTTTCTAACCTTTCGTCTGGGTTGGAATTTGTCCGAAGATTCGTGAGCAGCACCTCGCCGGCGCCTGCGAGGACCACCCCCGAGTTCTCCAGACAAGGATGTGTTGAATTTGTTTGAGGAGTTGGATTATTTTAGAGGTTGAAAGGGTTTCGGGTCAATGTGTCAGCGTTGGAATTCCTTTTACCAGGTGTTGTACACAATGTCACAATCATATTCATTTAATTTAGTTCGTTATCTCATAGTCTACTTATCGTATCTCTCTTAGTTCGTTATGAATGGAATCTACCTTGAAAAATCGCGCAAATGACTCCTTCAAGAGGCTTATTAAATTATCTAAACTATTGACTTCGCGGTGATCTGAAACTAAGAAATCCTACGTCCTGCATGTCCTACGATTTTATTCTCAACCAGAATAAGATTGTCCATCAACTTGGGGTACTCTGTACTAGAAAAATACTATTAGATGACGCGGGCTTATTTGAGAGAGCAACAATAAACAATAAAAGAATTATCACCACTACTCAAGCTGATCCTACACGTTTTCCTACCTCTCCGCGGCATTTTAATGCTACCTGACATTCTACCCGCGGTGAAAAAAAAATAATATAAATTTTATGTCGTCGACTTACGGAGACTGCACTACCCTGATTACATTAATTTGGTCCACCACCAATAGCGATTTCCTGGTTCCTTGCCTCTGGATTCTCCCGGCTGAATTCTCCTCGTCGTTGGATTCTCGTTTGTTGGCTGGATTCTCCTCGTTGTTTGTTGGATTCTCCTCGTTGCTTGCTGGATTCTCCTCGTCGTTGGATTCTCCCGATGATGATGATTTTTCAGGGGTGCGTGTGACAGGCAGGGTAGCTTGCACGGCCGCTGACGTCACTCGTTCTCTGGTATTTACCCAAGCTCCTGGGGAAACCGTGCGAAAACCCAGGAGAGAGAGATGCACCTTTCCAAAGCCTTCCACAAGCCGGCGGTATCGTCTTGTCGTTGATGGTCCAGTTGATTTCCAAAATTTTCTTCAAATCCCACCGCTGTCACCAGAAAACTGCTATGTTGCGTCGCAGTGTGGTGGGATTTGGGGAATACGCTGGGTTCGGATGCCCGTGGAGCGCTAAAGCACTCTGCTCGTGGAAGGTTTTCTGAACAAACTCTTAACAAGAAAATGTAACGAAAAATAGACTTTATTTAATAGTGTACTCGTTGTTGACTCTAAGATCTCAGAAATGTATCTCTTTCGTATTTGCCTCGTCCCGAGGTTTTATCTTCTTCCAGGTTCCTTTTCCTTAGCCAATAGGAAAATTCGGATCTTCCAGCTGGGCGTTGATTCGTCGGGTGGCTCGTCTTTGGTTGCAGCTCGATGGTGATTGGTGGTGGAGGTGTCCAATAGCGCGCGCACGAGAGTGGGGTACGCGCGAGGGTGAAGGCCCGTCAAAACAAGGGTCGTGGGACCGAGCGAGAGAGAGGTCCGAGGGAGTTCCAAGGGGTCCTTGACATAGAATTTACGACTTCCCGTCCTTGACCGATTCCAGACTTCGACTGTCTATTTATGTGAAATCGGAGAAGCTCCTCCAAGAGATTACGTGACTTTACCCAAATTCCTCAATTAGTCTCGCCCCTCGGAATTTCGTCAAGGATCTCCGTGGAAATACCTCCTATTGTTTCCCTACATATTCTAAGACTAAACTATCGTGCCCGAATAAAATATATGTAAAATGAAATACACGGCTTTGACCTAATCGTTATGTTTTATATTCAAATTTCCCTCTCAACGCCATCAATCAAACCTATAGTGTGGTAACGTTATCGTAGCTATGTTCGCGTGATCAACGGGTCACGCTACACATATACTGTACTGTAGCGTGACCCGTTGATCACGCGAACATAGCTACGATAACGTTACCACACTATAGGTTTGATTGATGGCGTTGAGAGGGAAATTTGAATATAAAACATAACGATTAGGTCAAAGCCGTGTATTTCATTTTACATATATTTTATTCGGGCACGATAGTTTAGTCTTAGAATATGTAGGGAAACAATAGGAGGTATTTCCACGGAGATCCTTGACGAAATTCCGAGGGGCGAGACTAATTGAGGAATTTGGGTAAAGTCACGTAATCTCTTGGAGGAGCTTCTCCGATTTCACATAAATAAACAGTCGAAGTCTGGAATCGGTCAAGGACGGGAAGTCGTAAATTCTATGTCAAGGACCCCTTGGAACTCCCTCGGACCTCTCTCTCGCTCGGTCCCACGACCCTTGTTTTGACGGGCCTTCACCCTCGCGCGTACCCCACTCTCGTGCGCGCGCTATTGGACACCTCCACCACCAATCACCATCGAGCTGCAGCCAAAGACGACCCACCCGACGAATCAACGTCCAGCTGGAAGATCTGAATTTTCCTATTGGCTAAGGAAAAGGAACCTGGGAGAAGATAAAACCTCGGGACGAGGCAAATACAAAAGAGATACATTTCTGAGATCTTAGAGTCAACAACGAGTACACTATCACAGCCTACTCTACTACTAGCCGTGCTGAAGGTAAAATGGCAACACTGCGAGAGTCCGATTGTCATATATATATCAATATACCTAACCCAACCCACTCAATCAGACTCTCAATCTCCCCTACCGGCCTCTCAGTTTCCCGCGTAGTTTTCAAATGTTCTTATCGAAGTGTAGTACACATAGTGTACTTATTATTATGTAGTATAGCTAATTTTCGAAAATAAAAGAGTGCAATAATGGAGGTAAGTATTATTTATTAACTTTTTAGGTTTTTATCTTTGTGTATAGAACATTTACTTAATAGAATCTATTGTTCTTTCAATACATTTCAATTTAGTATTAATAACATTTTAATAGTATCACAACTAAATTTTTACAAAAACATATGTATTATATACATACAGAGTTTTTCGAAAATTTGTTTTACATAGTTCTTTTCACAAGTTTTATACTGTATTTATTAGTTAATAATGCCACGGCATTGTTGTGTCCCCAATTGTAAGGGAAATTATGATACTACTCTGACAGAAAATAATTATATTTCTATATTTTTATTCCCCAAAGATGAGCAATTGCGGATAAAATGGATGGCTGCTATTCCTCGTAAAAATTGGGCATCAACAAAATATTCTGCATTTTGTAGAAACTTATATCCAAAGGTATCAGAGTACTAATGCGGTGTACTGGAAAATTTTTTGTTGAGATATATCCGAATTCCATTTTTTCCAATTCACTATCAAAACGTGTGCTACCACAAAGAAAAGATCCTGTAGAGTATAGAGCGCAGAGAAAGAATAATTGAAAACCATGAAAATTTAGTTAGAGAGTTTATTGATTCTGATCTAATTAGTGGTTTCTTAAATTTAATAAACAATTATAAAGAAAAGCTTGTAATTTCGAACCATTGGAGTATCAAAATAACAAATTCAAAAATTTATTTTTGCATGCTTGTATGTAGTGATACTTTTGGTTTCTTGGTACTTAAAACACAGATTGTGATTAGTAATGACACGAAATTACAAGTTTTTCAAGAAGGTAATGAATTATTATTTCATGAATTGTGATGATGATAGTAATGATCTTCATAATCTTTCTGTTGATGTCAGTGGTTTTCCAGAACTTTTTGACAGTGATTATTTATCCACTTGTATTGTTGATGATTCCATGTATTCGGTTATGGGTTCCATTCTGTTGCAGAAAAATTAAATTGTAATATATGTAAATTATTAATTGTGGAGGATAAAGGTACAACTGTAAATAATGTATATTTTGATGATTTACAAAGGAGTGGTTTTCCCACTCCTACAGAAGATGTAACAATTGTATTTACTCACATGTGTGCAATAATCGAAGCCATAATAAACGTTCCTTTGGAATCAGATCTTCTGAAATCTGGAAATCATAAACACATTATATGTAAATTAATCATTTTTAGATAGATGCATTTGTGGTAAAGATTATCACAGTATTTTGTTTAAATTATCAATTTGTTCAAATATTTTACTAAATGATTATGTTAAAACTATAAACAATAGTCAATTAGAAATTAATGCACATATCATTTCTAAAAATTTATAATTATAATATATTACCTGCACAACTTTTCTCTGCAGTAACTGATTACCCAACCTTTTTGACGTCACTTAACCTCTTCGACTTCGTCACAATAATTTCGTCTATTTCAGGCTTCTATTAACTTATATATCCCTTCATTTATTTTCAAATGTTGCATTGTAGTCCAAAGATGATTTCCCATTGCTTCAAGCTTCTATTTTCTTAAAACCACTGGAAATATTTCAAATATTATGTATCACAACACCAAACTGTTCCGAGAGTCCACAAAATGTATACCGCATTTATAAATATTAATATGCTTTAATATCACTTCTACTTACCATAGTTATAATATTTACACATTGCTTAAACATAATTAACAACAAACTGTGTATTTTAACATAATTTTTTATGAAAAAAGCGTTAATTATAATCCCAAGCACAAGACTCCCGATATTGAAAACCGGACTCTCGAACTGTAAACACGACAGTGTTGCCAAGTTGTTCAGCACGGCTAGTAGTAGAGTAGGCTGTGACACTATTAAATAAAGTCTATTTTTTCGTTACATTTTCTTGTTAACGGTCACTCAAATATACGGTTATAGAATTATTTATACACAGCAAGTAGGTTCCCATAAGTATTATTACAATCAGCATTGTCTATAGTTAAAAGTTATCTTATTCATTACCGATATATTTTCAGACGCAATTACTCTTGAAAATGATCCCAACCGGGATCGAAACGTTGAGCAATTAATTATTGCAAATTTGCTTGTGTTTTACTGATCGAAGCTGCGCGCCGAGAGCATTTTTCAATTTATCAAAATTTACGATCGAGAAACTCAAAGAATTTATCATGGATGGCGAAATTTATACACAAAATGAGGACAGCCTTTTTTTTGCGTCAATGTCAAGAACGTTTGGGATTGATACCATGCGGATTCTCAAGGACTGGTCTAACACAAACATTACAATTGCGAAGATAAGTAACAGAAAATTATATCTCTTAAAATGTAGAACAAACAACATAACACCGAACTTTATACAAAGGAATATGGTTAGAAATTGCAACCTTGAATTAAACACAGTGTTCACATACAACAAGTTATTAAAAGTACAGGCTAGGTTTATGCAGGAATTATTGAATATTGCGATTATAGATACACATAATTTACTTAAAAGTTTGCTCATAAAGAGAAGTGAAAGAAATGAGGAGTTAGAATTTCTGATTCCTCAACACACACTTGAGAAGTTTTATAAATTAGAAAACAAGAGGTATGAAAAAATATTTAAAGAGTACAAGAAAAGGAACATAAACAAATTTAACAAATTGAGTAAAAAGAACAGTAGAAGCTTTAATACAGAAGATAGTAACAATAATGTGGCCGATGATAGTTTAGAATGTGATCCAAGTGATATTTCCCCTCCAATCACTAATAGCGAGTCTTGGTTCAAGAATTTAACCAATGTTAATGTACCAAAGGAGGTGGTTAATGTATTAAAGCTTGGACCCAACTTTGCAATTGACGTACCAAGACAATTCATTACCTCGCCTCATTTCATTGTCAGGATATTAATATTCTTATGAACAGCGTGTTGGTGTAAGACACCTCAAACACAACATTTATTAGAATAGAGTAGGTTATATTACAACAATATTATACAACGGCTTTAACAGAACAATTCACCATCATGTGGTCTATAATCTTACACGCAGTTCTTCTTACTACCTAACGTCGCCCTCTTCCGGCGAACGCCCTCTTTACGCTTGTGTTCTAACACTCCCCCTCGAATTAAACGCAAATTTTGACTAAGTTTGCTTAATTCGCTCTTTTTAACCAAGCTGGGGATTAATTAAACTTTCCTTAATCTAATACACACAAATATTCTTTCTTAATTCTACAAACTTAATTTTAGTCAGTGCTTTAGTCATAACATCAGCTAAATTATGTCTTGATTCTACGTATTGCACTTCTATAATTTTTTTTCGTACTATGTCTTTTATAAAGTGTTCTTTAATATCGATATGTTTTCCTCGTTTTGAATTCTCGTATGACTTCACCATACTGATTGACCCTTGATTATCCATATACATTACTGCTTTTCCTTGAATGTTGAAATTTGAGAGAATTCCTTTTAAGTTAATCACATCTTGTGCTGTGGATGCAGCAGCTATGTATTCTGCCTCCGCAGTAGATAATGCTACACAGCTCTGCTTGTTGGAGTGCCATGAAACTGGATTATCTGCAAAAAATATGATTGAGCCACTTACGCTTTTTCTGTCTATTTTGTCCCCTGCCCAATCTGCATCTGAATATCCCTTGATATTGAAATTGTCCGATTTCTTGTACATTAGATTCATTGATTTTGTTCCATTTATGTATCGCAAAATTCTCTTTGCTGCTTTCCACGTCTGTTCCGTTGGTTTATCTAGTACTCTGCTTAAATACGATACCGCAAACATTAAATCTGGCCTTGAGGTAATGGACAGATACATAATACTTCCTATAATTTCACGGTATGGAACATCTATTCCCTCTAGCTTCGTATCTATTTGAAAATTTCCTTCCATTGGAGTTGTTGCTTGTTTAGAATCTATCATTCCAAATTTTGTCAAAATTTTCTGGATCAGCTGATTTTGACTTATTGATAGCGTATCCTTGCTTCTTGATATTTCCATCCCTAGGAAGTTTTTTATTTCTCCCATGTCTCCTGCATTGAACTCATGTCTCAACGCTTCCAATACTTTACCGTAGTTTCCATTTAACAATATGTCATCAACATATATCAACATCCAACAGTCTTCTTTGTGGTATAGACAAAAATCATATTGAGACCGTTTAAATCCTGCGTCTGCTGCAAATTGGTCAAACCTCTCGTTCCAGCATTTCGGAGATTCTTTTAACCCATATAAGGCTCTTTTTAACTTTAAAGCTTCAACTTCTCCGTATTGTACACCATTTGGAATCTTTATATATACCTCGGACTCAATTTTGCCATTCAAGAAAGCCGTAGGTATATCTATTTGTCTAATACTCGAATTTTCCTGCACTGCTTTAGATAGCATCATTCTTATTGTAGACATTCTTGCTACTGGAGCGTATATGGCTTTGTATTCATTTTGTGGTAACTGAAATCCTTTCGCTACTAATCTAGCCTTCTTCCGTCCTCCGTCTTTGATTGTAAACACCCATCTAGTGTCTATAGCTATCTTCCCTTTTGGTAATATTGTTTTTTCCCAAGTCTGTTGTTTCTCAAGTGCTTTTATTTCATCAGATATTGCCTCTCTCCATTCTCGATCTGATATTGCTTGTTTATAAGTCTTTGGACTATCACACTCTGTCAATAGGCAGTACGCTGAGTACATTTCATAATCTGCCTGCCATTGGGGTTTGTTAATTTTTCTTTTTGATGTCTTCCCTTCTGGCTCTCTGTTATTATTCACCTTTTCTTCATCTTTTTCATTCCTGTTATTATTCCCATTTTCTTTATCTTCTTCACTCCTGTTGTTATTCCCATTTTCTTTATCTTCTTCATTTCTGTTATTATTCCCATTTTCTTTATCTTCTTCATTTACATGTTTTGGGCACGTATTTTTGATCTCTTCACCGTTTTCTACTTGCCTGATCCACTTACTTGGATTGACTGGATCCGATCCAGTTTGTTTCATCCCGGTGTAGTCAGTCTTATTTTCGTCGAAAATTATATCCCTAGAGATTGAGATTTTGTCCTCTTCAGGGTCCCACAGCCTATATCCACTTCCGCTATATCCGACCATAACCATTTGTTTGGCTCTCGGATCCAATTTACTCAGTCGCGGTAAGTTAATTTTCCATGCTGTGCTTCCAAATATTTTTAACTTTGATATATCATTTTTTCCATACCAAATCTCTGCTGGTGCGATATTAGAATTTGCTGAAGTTGGACATCTATTCAGTTCGTATGCAGAACACCTAATTGCCTCTCCCCATAAGTGTTTTGGCAAATTAGTTTCAATAAACTTCGTCCTTGTTCTGTCCATCAATGTTCTATTCATCCTTTCTGACTTGCCATTCTGTTGAGGAGTATATGGGCTGGTATACTGGATATGTATACCTTTAGATCTGGCATAAAACCTGAAAGATTCTGTTATAAATTCTCCGCCATTATCCACTCTAATATTTTTAGTTTCTACTCCATGCTGAGTTTTTATTTCCCTTATATAATTTTTCAGGTTCTCCTCCGCTTCATTTTTATTTTTGAGCAAATACACCATAGTGAAGTGGGAGTAGTCGTCTACGATTACCTGAAAATATCTATGTTCTCCTGTAGTACATGGTTTTATTGGTCCAGATATATCTGAGTGTATCAATTCTCCTATTTGTTTTGTTTGTTTCCTATACTCCTTGAATGAAGGCCTAGATGCTTTACCTTCGACACATGTCTTGCATTTGTCTTCGCTGATTGGTAGACCTAAAATTTTCATGCTTCGTTTATTCAAATGGCCCAGTCTTCTATGCCACAGTTCAGGTTTCTCTATTTTAATTGTTTCCAGACCATTTATTATTTCTTTTTGTGCAATAATCAGTCTTAAAACATATAAGTTACCTTCCTTTTTACTAAAAAACTTAAAATTGTCACCAAAAATTTCAACACCTGTTTTGTTGAATGTTATCTTATGGTTATTTTGTACTAACTTTCTTACTGACAATAGATTATGATTTAATCCTTCTACAATTAATGCTTTTAGTTTAATTCTTCTATTATCTAGTATCGCTTTGATTTCGCCCATCTTTGTTGCTTCCATACATTCTCCATTTGCTATGTGAATATATATTTTATTTTCTAATAATTCTACATTCTGCATATACTTTTCCAAATTTGGCTTCACCAAGTGTTCAGTAGCTCCTGAATCTAAAATAAACTCTCCAAGGTTACTCTCGTCATATCTAGTATCGCTCTGTAAAGCTACAAAACTGATCTCTTCATTATCGGTTCGACTAGCTATATTTGTCATTCTGGGTTTATACCCTCTTCCCCGAGTGAATCCATGACCTCTGTGTGGTCTTCTTACGTAATTTATTCTTTCCTTCATTTTACATTCTCCTATTTTGTGACCAGTCTTGCCACATTTGTAACATGCAAATGGAAAGGCTTTAAATGTTACCTCTTCACAATTCTCATTTCCATTCATGTTCTTACTCGTCATTTTTAACTCTTCATCTAACAATCTCGACTTTACAAAGTCTACAGTCAAGTCTTTGCTGTTCATCGTTTCAATTGCAGTTATCACAGCATTGTACTTTTCGTGCATTGTCAATAACAAATGACATATTTTGTCCGATTCATCCACTTTTGAGTCAAGGTTTTCCATTTCTCTTATCACTGTATCAAATCTTAGGAAAAAATCGTCTAGTTTTTCGTTGTGACCGCATTTCAGTGATAATAACTTCCTTTTTAGGTGTAATTTTGAAAAAGTACTCTTCCTCTCAAACATGTTTCTGAGAACTTCCATCATTTCTCGCGCGGTTGATGCGTCCTTTACTAAATCTAAATGCTTGTCTGTAATACATTGCACTATAATTGACTTCGCTTTCGCATCTCGTAGTGCAAATTCTTTTTTCTCAGCCTCTGTTGTGAGAGATGCACTTTCAACAGTCAACGTATCGTCAATTTGTTTTTCCCCTAATAAGCTTTGTACTCGAAACTTCCAATTATTAAAATTATCCGCAGATAATTGTGGGAAAATACGTATTGTGTTCATTTTTCTTACTTTTATAATTTCTCAACACGTGGTCACCAACCTGTAGCTTCGAACATAACCTTACTCTTTCTATTTTCTACTTACACCATTCCTGGGCCCATAACCTGTCAGGATATTAATATTCTTATGAACAGCGTGTTGGTGTAAGACACCTCAAACACAACATTTATTAGAATAGAGTAGGTTATATTACAACAATATTATACAACGGCTTTAACAGAACAATTCACCATCATGTGGTCTATAATCCCCGTAAGCAAAAATCCCTGTTTCTGACCAGGGACTATCCGCGCGGCAGGGCTCGTAACTAGGACCACGGCCGAATTTTGGCCGAACCTGCCCTCGGCCGAATTTTGGCCGAACCGGCCCTCGGCCGATTTTTGGCCGAATTTTGGCTGAATTTTGGCTGAATTTGGCTGAATTTGGGCCGATTTCGAGCCGTTTTAAGAGGGCAGCACGGTCGCACCGATGCGGCGAATGCCGTTAGAGCCAGTTCAGACACGGCGAAAACCGCGCGATTTGAACAGTCAAAAACAAAAATTGAATGTTAATTTCCTTCCTGCCGTACCATTGATTGCATGTTTTTGAAAAAAAATCCTCTTCGTAAAAGGGAAACGAAAATTTATTTATCTACTAAATCTTAAATATGATAATTTAAATAATGAAATTTGAGAAGAAGAAGAATTATCATAAATATGATAAGGATAATACAAAATGGGGGAACAATGAACGTTGTATTTATTAGTTCACTTTATTAATTCTCTTTATTATTTCAACTTAAATCTATCTTACAATTTCATTTTTTTGTTCTCGTAGCCGGTGACACAGGATATCTACAAAATACAAGGAAAATCATTAGTATATACAATATATTCATACATGTACATAATAATATACAGGGTGGCGCAAAATGATCTTTATGGTTTGAATTCTTTAGAACTTTTTTATTTCAACATTCTTCCGACTTTTACCACGTTTTTATTAGCTCGCTTTCTTGTTTGTCTGTTTGTTCGGTACAAATCTTGCAATTGATTTTAAACTAACTTCCCGATGCGCTAGAGACTTGAAATTTTAAACATAGCTCAGAACTGGATGACAATGGAATATTCAGAAAAATTTTTTTAAAAAACTGTGCGTTTACGAGATAGTAATTAGAAAAATCGTAGTTACTGGACCGGGATTCGAACCCGAGCCTCAGTAAATACGATATCGGCGATATCGACAAGACTGGCGGATTACCAAAGAAGTTGGAAATTTTCAACGGATAAAAAAATTATTTAAATCAAAATAAATTTTTAAAAAATACCACGTTTTTAAAACGGACTAAAAAGTGTGAAATAACCTTTCCTAGCCCCATACAGGTTCCTAACCCCATACAGATTGTGAATTTTGAATAGCTATGAAAATACTTGTAAGATTTAAAACGAAAAACGTGGGGCGCATGCCATAGATAATTAATTGATGCATGAATAGTGCTACTCTCTACAGTCCTTACTATTATCTTGCGCCCCACGTTTTTCGTTTTAAATCTTACAAGTATTTTCATAGCTATTCAAAATTCACAATCTGTATGGGGTTAGGAACCTGTATGGGGCTAGGAAACATTATTTCACACTTTTTAGTCCGTTTTACAAACGTGGTATTTTTTAAAAATTTATTTTTATGTTTTGTTTCAGAATGTTGTAAACAAGACTTCTAGAATTTAATATGGAAAGACACACAACACAGAACAACGAACAAAAATCATCGAATTTTATTTTGAAAACCAACGGTCAATTGTTTCGACGTTTCAAAATAAAATTCGATGATTTTTGTTCGTTCACAGAAGTGTTGTGTAGCTTCCCATATTAAATTCTAGAAGTCTTGTTTACAACATTCCGAAACAAAAAATTGAAAGAATGACGAGATAAAAAAGTTGGAAGGAATTCAAACCATAAAGATAATTTTGCGCCACCCTGTACTCACCACCACACCAGAAATTAGAGTCCTTCCTCTTCCCCGGTTGCCGTAGAGCTTACTCCTTCTCCTCCTTCGAGAAACCGATTGCGTTTTTTTTCCAGTGGTATCCCCTGTAGGCCTATTCCACCATATCAATGCAAGAGCACTGAACGAAGTGCCCAACCTAAAAAAAATAAACATTAGTTTGCATATTGATTGTTTAGACTTAGACTATACTCACTTTTATTATATAATTTCACTATAATATATTTACGGCGCACTTCCTTAGCATCACCGTTCCATGGTGGAGAGGGGGGGGGGGCGACGTCCCACAGATTGTGTTCTGCGGCGGCGCGACGGCGATAACGTCGGGGGAGGTTTTTCTTGTCCGGCCTGTCAAACGATCTCGAATGCCGGGTAGCAGCTGTAACATTCGTTGAAATCGAGATAAATATTACTAAACAATGAATTAATAATGAAATAAAATTAAATAAAAAATCTACACAATGCTTACCATACATGGCCTCCAGGATTTTCGTCTTGTTTAATCCTGCGTACCCCCTGGTTCCCGCCAACGTATACCCGTTTATAATTTCCGCCGAAAGGGCATCGTTGAAATATGCCTTAACTGCAATCTGAAAAAAAATAAACATCAGTTTGCATATTCATAAATTTGATACACTTACTTATATTATCGGTGTAATGCGTTATATGTACTTACGACGTTGTTGTATTCGGCACTTTCACCACCGAACGCCGTTACCTCCTCTGCGGACCGCAAAAAAAAAAAATATTAATTCACGCAACGGACATAATAAAATCTGCTACACTACCAATCGAAATATTTTCCGTGGAGGCCATGGAATAACGACTTTCGAAGTATTAGAGCCTGTTCAGACACGGCGGAAACCGCGCGATTTGAACCGCGTGGATCTTATTACATTAGCGTTTATGCATTCGTTCACACGCATCCCCGCGATCGAACAATCAAAAACAAAAATCGCGCGGTCGAAAAAGCGCGGTTTCCGCAGTGTCTGAGCAGGCTCTTAGAGAATATCACACAAGAAAATTTACAAGGCGGGAAACCATAACAGATCTCTTCCACACTTTTTGTTATATGTATACGTCTGATATTACAATTTCTTAGACAACTTCAAATAATACTGTCCAACAAATTTCAACTTTATTTTTGTATTTCGATTCCCACTATGCGATTCTTATAGAGTTTTTCGCGCTGATTCCGAATCTGTTTTTAATTTTTCTCCCATACGTACAGTTTTTGAGAAAATGGAGTTTAAAAAAAAGACATATTTTTCAACTTTGAACAAATATTGTGATGTTATTATATAAAAGATATTGAATTGATCTTTACAGCAACAGATTCCTTGGACTTTCCCGAATACAGTGATATATAATATTAATGCATTATAATTGTTTAAACATGTTTAAACGATGATTGAAGACGGAAAGACACCACTTTCGCACCAATTTTTGACGATATTTTTGAATTTATCTCAAAAAATAAGCGTTCAGCGGAAAATCAAACTATACCACGCGATAGAGCAGACTTTTATCTTGAGCAACCACCCTTTCAAGTTTCGAACGTCGACGTTTTTTTCGAACCAGAAAGCAAAATATTTTCGCTCGACATGAGTTGCGGCCAGTGGCGCTCACTACTAGAATGGTCGTTCGCCGCTCCGTATCTCGTCGCTGCGCCGTACACCGTCTAGAGCGCCACTGGCCGCAACTCATGTCGGACGAAGATATTTTGCTTTCTGGTTCGAAAAAAACGTCGACGTTCCAAACTTGATAGGGTGGTTTCTCAAGATAAAAGTCTGCTCTATCGCGTGGTATAGTTCGATCTTCCGCTGGACGCTTATTTTTTGAGATAAATTCAAAAATTGGTGCGAAAGTGGTGTCTTTCCGTCTTCACGCGGAGTTAGACCAAATCCAAAACAATTATAGTGTATAAAAAAATAGATCCTCCATAAGACTAGTTATTCATTGGTTTCGTGATTGTTGAGAACAATCCATACTACATATGTATACTTACAGGGTTTTTGATGCGAGGGCGATCCATAATGGTGTCACTACCGAACAGAACCACACGAACTCGAACAGAACACAAACTCGAACGGGACACGAACTCAAACAGAACTCGAGCAGAAAATCGACGCGCGCGCGAGGGTGGTTTGCAAAGCCTGAGAAGGCACGCGGATCGCGTCTCAGATGCTTCTGACTGCAGTGATGCCGGAAACAGTGGGCCGTGGCCGTGGGTCGTTCGTCTGAGACTCAGAGACACTGAGTCGCTGGTTTCCCCTTCCCTGACGTATCGTCGTATCCGTGTCGACTGCGTTGCCTGTGTTGGTCCCTGTTCGCTTGCACGCGCGCTACACACAAGCGTAGCTCTCAGTACCTCTACTCTGTCCGTGTGAACTACCCGCTCGACTGATAGACGCCGACGCGTTCCTTCGATTTTCACGTTGCCGAAGTTTCGGAAGCATGAGACGGAAAGTCGGAATTTGGAGACGACGCGCATTTGAATCCCGGCACAGCGCGACGCGGCGCACATTTTGCTATAACTTTTGATCTAAAAGAGATATCGAAGAGAAATTTGGGATAATTTTTTTTTAAAAATCAGGTTTAATAATGCAAACAGAAATATATTTTGTATTTTGTAAATAATGTTTTCGTTGATTCTTAAAAAGTATAGTCGGATAAGATAATGGTCAAAAGTGTCCATCCAAATTGATTTTTAGTCACGTCATGTTCAACAGAAAATTATGAAAAAATTTGTGAATATTCTAGTTAATAGCATACACGACTGAGATTTTTTTCAAAATTTTTGGTTGCAAAATCGATTTTTAAACAAATCGGAAAACATAAAATTGCCGATATTATATCAGTCTTCAGTTGACCACATTTATATTATTACGTTAGTTGTGTCTCCTCCTGATTATTAATGTGTATTTTTTTCAGATTTTTCGGATTACGGAAACATGTTTTAAACCTCCAAACATTCGGAGAAAATGCATATTTTGTATTGTAGTTTTAGAGACACTGTGAGACGAAATCTGTGTAAAAATCAAAGAACTTTCGATAGAAATGAGATAGAGCGATGAAATTTTTTTAAAATTAAAGCTGAAACTTTGCAAAATATGAAATAATTATGGAGATTGTGGTACGAACGTTTTTTAACCTTGAGAAAATTCGTTAAACTTGCACAATTTTAAGAAAATTGTGGTTTTTTCAATACCACGCGCGGGAAAAAATTTTTTTTAACATACGACACATCATTTCCTGTAGATTTTTTCACGCTGATTTCAAGTCTTGTCTCAATAGTTGTCTACGACCTCAGGATTTTGCAAAACATCGATTTTTGTGAACAAAACTAATGTAATCATTTTTTCGTTGAAATGATTTGGCAACCCACTAGTTTGAAGGAATATTGTATTCTCATATATAAAACACATAAAAAATAATCATAATGAAGTATTTGGACGTTTACTTAACGTATATCACGCCAGCGACAATCGTAGCGATACGTCAAGTGATCGTTCGTCAAGTGATATACGTTAAGTAAACGTCCAAATACTTCATTATGATTATTTTTTATGTGTTTTATATATGAGAATACAATATTCCTTCAAACTAGAGGGTTACCAAATCATTTCAACGAAAAAATGATTACATTAGTTTTGTTCACAAAAATCGATGTTTTGCAAAATCCTGAGGTCGTAGACAAATTTTGAGACAAGATTTGAAATCAGCGTGAAAAAATCTACACGAAATGATGTGTCGTATGTTAAAAAAAAATTTTTTCCGCGCGTGGTATTGAAAAAACCACAATTTTCTTGAAATTGTGCAAGTTTAACGAATTTTCTCAAGGTTAAAAAACGTTCGTACCACAATCTCCATAATTATTTCATATTTTGCAAAGTTTCAGCTTTAATTTTAAAAAAATTTCATCGCTCTATCTCATTTCTATCGAAAGTTCTTTGATTTTTACACAGATTTCGTCGGTTTGGCCCGTAGTGCGCCGCGTCGCGCTGTGCCGGGATTCAAATACGCGCCGTCTCCAAATTCCGACTTTCCGCCTCATGCTTCCGAAACTTCGGTAACGTGAAAATCGAAGGAACTCTCGGCGTCAATCAGTCGAGCAGGTATCACACGGACAGAGTAGAGGTATGCTTGTGTGTAGCGCGCGTGCAAACGAACAGGGACCAACACAGGCAAGCGCAGTCGACGGCCCACGAATATCCCATCACTGTTGCTTCTGCTTTTCGCGTTTCTGAGAAAGGTGCGCGCAGTAGGTACACTCCCCTGCCATTCATTGCGTTCGAGGCGCTTTTTCGGGGTTTTGTTTAGCGATGTCAGCGTGATTAAAACATTTTTGGTAATTCTTAATTTACTAAAAAAGGAAAAGCTTTATATCTATTGTATGCCTACATGTTCTCCAACAGCTGTACCTACATTAACAAAACCAAGATAGAATATTTCATTTCCATTTAAAGGAAATTAATCGCACACATATATTTATTAGACTCTATTTAGAAACTTTGTACGAATCTGACTCGATATTGTCGGGCAAGGGGTTAATGATGAGGGCTGCGCCCCACAGTGGGACAAACCGATGAATTCTGTGTAGAAACCAAAGAACTTTCGATAAAAATGAGATAGAGCGATGAATTTTCTTCTAACTCACAGCAGAAATATTGCAGAGTATATGGGAAAAATAGAGAGAGAGAGACAGAGAGATTATAGTGCGAACGTTGTTTAGCCTTGGAAATCTGTGCTAAACTTGGAAAATTTCAAGAAAATTGTGGTTTATTCAATTCCATGTCCGGATAGATTGTTTTCTTCACATGCTATACACCAGAGTTGGACAAAACGTAATTTCAATTACAATTACAATTACTGTAATTTGAAATTCAATCGAAATGTCTAAAATGAAACTAACAAAAAACATATGTTAGAAAATATGTATTATTTACTAGCGGTTCTGCTCGGTAATCGGCGCGCGATCGTCAGACCGAATCAAGCTTTACTGTATACTTCCATTGTTGTTGATTTTTACCACGTTTTTATTAGCTCGCTTTCTTGTTTGTCTGTTTGTTTTTTGCATACATTTTAAACTCTCCGCCGGAGAGTTGGGCAAAATATGTAATTAGATACTTTCGGATCACGAATAATACATACAAAATTTCTAATTAGTTACTCGAGGATTTAGATACAAAAGTATTTTATATTCGAAATTTAATCAGATACTTTTCTATCCGCAGCAGAAGGATTCGAAGCAACGGATACATTTGTAAATAATATCTGTATCTAATTCAAAGATCCTTTTGGATCCTTCAAGATCCTTTTGGCCAGCTCGAGGCTTGAATGAACACGGGTAACCCGACGGCCAGCCCGGTATATCGTTGTAAAATCGCTAAAAATGCAGTTGCTGAACTTGGTTATTATATGAAATATCACATAATTCTTTCACGGAGCGATGCTAGGAGGGTCCGGGGCGTTCTTCCGATTAAGAAAAGACTAAACCCGATAGAATTAGGACTGTGTCTAGTAGTTTTGTTCGTGAAAGTATATTCGAAATTTGTATTTAAATACAATTTCTGCTCTTCTCTGCTGGCTAGGGCGACGAAGTGACGAAGGCCTCGAGAGCCTTGGCCCAAGTGGTGCAATAAACACGGCCGGGCCCGAGGCCCCTCGTCGCTTCGTCGCCCTAGCACGGAGGATGGGCAAAAATTGTATCCAAATACAAATTTCGAAGATACTTTCACGAGTAAAACTACTAGACACAGTCCGAATTCTATCGAGTTTAGTCTTTTCTTATTCGGAAGAACGCCACGAACTGGCTCGTGTCACTTTCGCGAGAAGATTACGAAAAATAAACAAGTTTAGCATTCGCTTGTTAGCGGTTTCATGCCGAGATACCTGGCTGGCCGTGGGGTTGCCCGGCCGTGTTTATTGTACTACTATTGTGTTCTGGGCTCAGATAGCTGGATGGCCCAAAGTGCCCACCCGCCATCGCCCGAGGACAGTTCTGTTTATTCTCATGCGTCCCTATTCAGAACGTCACGTACGCCCAGTTCCTACCATAAATCCTTCCGATCTTAAGGGTCGCCTCGACATCAGCCCTCGACTTTGCTAACGGTATAGAACAGTGGTCGGCAACGGTTGCTTGTACGGCCCGATTTCGAGCCTGCGCCTCCCGCACGTCTCGCTCCCCGTGGCGGCCCACGTGCTCAGGCCCGTACCGCATGATATGTGCGTGGCGCATTAGGGCGACACCGGTATCGATACGTTTCCACATTACCATGGAGGTACTATCGTCAATGCGTTCTTTTTCCGTGGTTTCCCCTGTAGGCCTATTCCACTATGTCGTATGATAATTTCGGTGTATTAAATCGGAAAAGCGCACCCGGTTGAATGATGCTACTCTATCGTCTGCGATGCGAGCAGCGACGTCTAACCTTTCATTCGATATATATGATATACCAAGTACGTCTTTAAACGTCCACGAAGAAGTTTTTCTGAATGACTGATTAAAATTTTGGCAATGGAATTCAAAACTATTTTTCAAACTAATCTTACTAGTTTATTTTTCAAACTTTTCTTCCGAAATTATCATACGAGATAGTGGAATAGGCCTACAGGGGAAACCACGGAGAAAAACCTATTGACGATAGTACCTCCGTGGTAATGTGGAAACCTATCGATACCGGTGTCGCCCTAATGCGCCACGCGCATTTCATGCGGTACGGGCCTGAGCACTTGGGCCGTCACGGGGAGCGAGACGTGCGGTATAAAAGTATAAAAGGTCCAAATACGTGCTTCCTTCGGCTGGCTAAAAATCACATAGTTGGGAGGTATACATCTGGAAGGGCCTCGCCTGTTGTCTCGCTTGTTCCTTCGCGCGGAGGGTTTTACAACGGAACGCATTTATATTGTGTATACTTGACTAAATGACTTGTGTATAATTTTAAGATAGAGTTAAAATTATAATAAACGCATAGGCTTTCTTAAAAAATTTTTTTAAATATTGCATTGTCATCCAATTCTGAGCTTAAAATTTCAAGTCTCTAGGTCATCGAGAAGTTAGTTTAAAATCAATTGCAAAATTGACAGACAAACAAACAGACAGACAAGAAAGCGAGCTAATAAAAACATGGTAAAAAAGATTGAAAAGATAATAATAAACTAAAAATTATAACATTAATTGTAACAGGTAGAGAGTAGAATAAAAACAGCATATTATAAAAATAGTGGGTATAAAACATTCTATTTTAAATTTTCGTGTAGAAAAACAAGTTTTTCAACATTTTCGGACAGTAATTTAGTTCGAGTAGCTATTACAACTTGCTGTAGAAAATAATCGTTTGCTACGTGCTTGCGTTGCAGGAATATTCCTTTCATACGGATTGCTGAAATGTTCAATAATAACAATGACACTTTTGAGAACCCCAAATATTGTATTATTCTATATGCCGAGAATTTTCGGGATTCCCGAGAATTAAAATGGTACGGCAAGGGGTTCAGAGGGAAGAAGTAACATTCAATTTTTGTTTTTGATTGTTCGACCGCGCGGATGCCTGCGAACGGGTACATAAAAGCTAATCAAATAAGATCCGCACGGTTCAAATCGCCGTGTCTGAACAGGCTCTAACGGCACTCGCGCCACCGTGCTGCCATCTTACAACGGCATTCGCGCCACCGTGCTGCCATCTTACAGCGGCCCGAAATCGGCCAAAATTCGGCCAAAATTCGGCCGAGGGCCGGTTCGGCCAAAATTCGGCCGTGGTCCAAGTTACGAGCCCTCCCGCGCGGATAGTCCCTGGTCAGAACTTTGGCCCAGTGGGCTTAGAGCCGCTTCGAGGGACCTTCAACACAGTGCCCGTCTCGCTACCTGCCCTCGGCCCGCCGGGCTCGTGTTCGGCCAGAGACGGCCTGGTTGACTGGGCTTACACGCAGTTCTTCTTACTACCTAACGTCGCCCTCTTCCGGCGAACGCCCTCTTTACGCTTGTGTTCTAACATTCATCGCTTCACTTGAAGCTGGTTTAATGAAAATCACTGAAATTAATAACATCCAAAGTACAACCAGAATTAAATTAATAAATAAGATATTAAACCACACCACACGTAATCTCAATGACAATAATTTCCACAATTCTATCAGTAACTCGGAATTGAAAGCAACCAAGCAATTTCTAAAAGACAATGAAAACTTGTTATTACTCAAATCTGACAAAGGTAACACTTCGGTATTAGTGGATAAAGAACATTATATCCGGGAAGTCACAAACTTACTCAATGATACAAACACCTACAAGGTTAGCAAATTTCAATACACATGCACTTTTGAGAAAGAAGCAAATTCCATTATTACAAATCTAGTGAAGAAAGGACAGATTAGTGACAACATGGGGAAAAGGTTAAAAACTTATAATGCGGTAATTCCGAGAGCATATGCATTACCAAAAACGCATAAAGCACAACTAGCTTGGCGGATCATTGTCTCTTCCATCGGAGGCCCAACATACAAATTGTCGAAATTCCTTTCAGGTATCCTTTCAAAGATCACAGGAAAAACTAACTTCCATACAATTGACAGCTGGCAACTTGTAAAGGAACTTAGGAATATTAAGATCCCTACAGAATCACAACTAATTTCCCTTGATGTGACTGCATTATTTACAAACGTGCCGATAGATTTAGCACTGCAGGTATTACACTCACGATGGGATGAAATTAAAGAACACACCATTATCAAAAGGGAGGAATTTGTACATGCAGTGAAATTTGTACTTGAATCCAATGTTTTTGCCTTTAACGGGGTGTATTACAAACAAATCTTTGGCACGGCCATGGGGTCACCTATCTCCCCTGTCATTGCTAATTTAGTAATGGAACAATTAGAGAATGTTTCTATACAAAAACTTCCGTTCACATTAAGTTTTTACAAACGATATGTTGATGATATTATCACTTGTTGTACCTCTGAGCAAATTGTAACAATCCTTGACATTTTCAATGATTTCCACAACAGAATCCAATTCACACATGAAATTGAGAACAACTCAAGCCTCAGCTTTCTTGACATTAACATAATCAGGGAAGGTAACGATTTAAAAACTGATTGGTTTCATAAGCCCAGTTGGTCGGGCAGATATTTAAATTTTTCTTCAAGTCACCCTGTTCAACACAAGTTAGGCCTCATCAAAGGTCTAATTGATAGAGCCATATTGTTGTCGAATCCAGAATTCAGGGAAAAAAATTTAACAATCGTTAGAGATGTTTTGAAACAGAACAACTACCCCCCAAATATCATTTCTGAAACTATCAAGGAAAGGATTTTTGAATTATACAATCCCCTTTCTGTTGAAAAGCGAAAAGAGGAGAAATTCAAAAAAACGGGTCCAATCAATTGGAAAAACACGGTAGCGATTCCTTTTGTTCGAAGCATATCTAACGACGTTAGAAGAATTTTCAGAAAAGCCGGAATTCACACTATATACAAAATACCGTTCTATTTAAAAAATTGGTTTCCACCAGTAAAAGACAAACTACCTCGTTCTAAACAATGTAACATAGTTTATTCCATACCGTGTAAAGGTTGCAACAGCTCATATGTTGGACAAACGTCGAGACAATTAGACACAAGAATCAAAGAACACAAAAGAAATATTTTTTTGAACCCAACACAACACACCGCATTGACGAAACATTCTTGTGAGTTTGACCACGCATTTGACTTTGATAATGCAAAAATTCTAGACAGAGAACCTAACTTACAACAAAGATTACTACTGGAAACAATTCACATGATTAAACACCAAAGCGTAAATCTGAGGTATGAAACCCCAAAGATTCATGAATATTACGCTACATTACTAAACCAGTAATGTATTATGATGAAATTTCCAAGATCAATTTGTTCTCTTATACCAACATACATGTTGAGTGTATAATATTCTGGTCATTAACATTGAATGTCAAATACTTCTTACCACTTATATGGTATACACCGGGTTGTGTAATGTTGGAATGAGCAGCGATGCCGGTTTGAATTTACCGCCAAGAATCGATTCAACAACGTGTCGATCACTGTGTCTGATTGGCTACTTGTCAATATGCGTCGATCCAATAGATGAGTGTTGCTATCCTTTATCGGTTTCAACTCAGTTCGTCTTAGACCATCATGGTTAACGGTCACTCAAATATACGGTTATAGAATTATTTATACACAGCAAGTAGGTTCCCATAAGTATTATTACAATCAGCATTGTCTATAGTTAAAAGTTATCTTATTCATTACCGATATATTTTCAGACGCAATTACTCTTGAAAATGATCCCAACCGGGATCGAAACGTTGAGCAATTAATTATTGCAAATTTGCTTGTGTTTTACTGATCGAAGCTGCGCGCCGAGAGCATTTTTCAATTTATCAAAATTTACGATCGAGAAACTCAAAGAATTTTTCAAGAGACAAATTGCAAAAAAGGGCTTTGAGAGGGGCTCCGAAATAACACGGAGAACATTTCAACGCAAGGAGCATCCAAAAATATTGCTTCTTCGCTTCAGGAAATTGGAAACCGTTCATCGAAAATTCAAACTGCTCTGTACTCTCTGTCTTTGTCTCTCCTGCGAAAAACATATCTGCTTCTCTGTCTCTTCGTAGTTTACCTCGATTGGCGCTGTTAACCTGTCCCACGCAGCCTTAATAGAGGAGAAATCATATATTGACATCTTCAATATAAAAAATTTTCGAACGACTATCAATTTCATCTACTCAATTTTGCTATAAATGCATAAAGATCCGAAGTCTATCCGTGACACATCAGGCGGCCCGAGAATGGCTCGAGTGATTTGAGGAGTTGGTTATTTGAAAATTACAGTCAACACGTGATGGCCGAGAAAGTGTCGACTTATTCCAGCTCAATAGTAATGATCTGTCATAAATCTCTTCATAGAGAACAGCCCCGGGAAAGGCACTGAAAGAAATCGGGCCTATCGGGTTGGGTCTACCTCAGGCATGGGCAGAAATAGCACGCGCGCTAGTGATTCCAACGGAGTAGCCGTGGAATACCCCCACTTCTCCCGGCCACGCGTCTCCATCCCCTTGGTGGCCGTAGTTGCTCCGAGCACTATGACCGCCACGGGGAGCGAGACGCGCGGCCGGGAGAAGTGGGGGTATTCTTTGAGAATCCCTAGCACGCTCCACCACAGCCGCACGCCCGTCGTCTCAATGTGTTGACTTCGACGGTGCACGCTACGTAGTATGTAATAGTATGTATGTGTGGCCGCTGTAGTCAGTATTTCAACACAGCCGAAAATGCGTGCGAAACGAGGCCTGCCTCCTCCTCCTCCTCCTTCACTCTGATCCAATCGGCCGCGCATTCGAACCTAAATAGACACGTCACCGTAATCCTGCCTGGGAACCTTCTTCTCAGGCTTGCATCAATACAATGCCACCAGTTCGGACCCATGCGTGTTGGCGCCTTGCCGCCACCCCCTACAATCGCGTAGTAGTGGGCGGTAACGGTCTCGTATCCTAACCCACTGCTGTTCCGCTATCGCTCGTACTTACGAGGCAGTGTATTGGATTACTTGTTGGACATACATAGACAAATCTAAAATGTTTTTTCACTACGTGAATGAAAGGTGTAATTTCAGGACAGACGCTGCCGATCCTTCTGTCTAAATGTCTGTTCCAGGGTTTTTACCTTTCACTTAGAAAGGTATCGTTGGCCAAGACTGGTTGCTAATATTGTTCTCGAGGTGTAAATGGAGTTATTTAGTTGTATACAGCGTCCTTTGCCAGCTCCTTCTGACGCCAATTTTTATATCTCCATTCCTTTTCAAGAGCTCATTTTACAGGTGAAACTTCAAGGAATATAACCATATTTTTTTAAAAATTTAAGTCACTCTGACGGCTCATCGAAAAAGACGTAAAAAAAGAATTAGCTTAAATTCTTCGACTCCATACAGTCAATGGTGTCGTGGTTAAAAAATAATTTTGCAATAGCCCAATCCTTTCCGAATGAAACCATAAAAAAGTGTAGCTCAATCGGATTTAAACGAAGAAATGATTTCATTAGTGTTGTTGACAAAAAAATTCGATTTTTTGCAAAATCCTAAGGTGGTAGACGAATTTTGAGATTTGAGACCAGATTTGAAATAAGCGTGGAAGAATCTACGGGAAATGATGTACAGCATGTTGCAGAAAAATCTGTTCCGCTCGTGGTATTGTGAAAATCAAAGTTTTATTGAAATTGTGCAGGTTTAACGAATTTGTCAAGGTTAAAAAACGTTCGTACCATCATTTCCTCACTTTTCCCATATTCTGCAAAGTTGGAGCTTTAATTTAAAAAAAAAATCATCGTTCTATCTCTTTCCTATCGAAAGTTCTTCGATTTTAGCACCGAATTCATCGGGTTGTCGCGCTGTGGCGACCCGGCAGTGACGATCCCTGTGCAGCGACCCTTGCAGCGACCCAAAAGCTGCAAGGGTCGCTGCAAGGGTCGCTGCAAGGACCGCTTCCAGGATCGCGACGGAGTGCCTAAAAAAAGATTTGTCGGCTCTGACCCCAGTCCTGGACCGGTTAGAGCTACAGGACTCATCAGTAGTAAAGCTATCCAGCAGGCCCTACCTGAGCCGCGCTGCGATATCGGAAGGCGGTTTAAGACTGTATATATAGAGATCGGTGACGGATCAGGTAGCAGCGAGAAAGGTCTTTGACTATCTGTCCATCTTGTGGCGAGTGTAGGAAATTAGCTGCCACAAAAGGTTACAAAATTCATCGATCTATCTCATTTTTATCGAAAGATCTTTCGATAGAAGAAGGGAGCGAGTTATCGCGATTCCCGAGATTCAACTCTGCGTTCGCACGAACTAGTCCGCTTTTGTCCGAACGCGCCCGACGAAGTCTTTATGCAAAATAAAAAATGTCAGCGTCGATGACAAGAAATAGAAACTAAATTGAATGGCATCTCTTCCCTTAATGATTTTAATAGAGGAGAAATTATTTATTGACATCTTCAATTTTAAAAATTTTCCAACAGCTATCAATTTCATCTACTCAATTTTGCTATATGTAAATGCATAGAGATCCGCAGTGTAGTCATGAAAGATCGCGCAGCCGAATGGAGCCCGCCCGACTTTCTGCGACCCGACAGACTCG